>OZ026516.1:38850605-38871605 GCA_964019695.1 Loripinus fragilis
AAAATGCCGACAAAATAGGCTTTAAATAGAGAAATTGCCATTTTAGACCAGATTTGAGGCTTTTGGAGTCCGATGTTTTAAAAATTAGATATCAGCACAACCAAATACCAAAAAAACCTTTTAGTATATTGTGTGCCGTGATAATTCTTATCATTTGTTAAAATAGTTTTTTGGTTTTGCTTGTGCTCTATATTGATTCCTCTGTTACATGTCTCAAATTTGATCCGAATGGTCATTTTTCTATTTTCAACCTATTTTGCCGGCCATTTTTATTACCATAGCAACTGTAAAAGTCGAATCAATCCCAGACTTTTACACTTTGGCTATTGTTCTAATAAACTAATAAGAGGAAACTTGTGAAGAGCAACTTTTATTTTTTGACCTCATAGGGGGGGGGGGGGGGAAATAGCCTCTTAATGCATGTACCCCTTTAGCATGTGTGACCAAACGACCCTTCTACTGAGTATTTGAATAGAGGATTTAACATGTGCTCATGTATTATTGGATTTATTTAACAAGTTGGAGAAGAGACGATAAAATGAGAGGCTTTGCCATGCAATTGATCACTTTTTCCCAACAGGTTTGATAAATTCAATAATATAGGAGCATTTATCATTTGTCACTAAATAAAAAACTATTTTGAAATAACATTTTAATTTGGCGTTAAATCATCAAGAGTTTGCCATTTATACATTGTGTTGCTAATAGCGTTACTTCATAATGTAACCCAAATATATTTCATCATGCTAGCAATTGCAAGTTCCCAAGGAAACTGTTTGAACGCGAGGCTGCTAGGCTGTGTATTCGAACATGGCCTGAAGGACATGCCAAGCTTTAATACAATAAAAAGTATTTGTGTGATCAGTATTCTTGCATATTTTATTAGATTCCAACCAAAATTGCACTCAAAGAGCCGCTAATAATTGAACTTTTTTCTAACACTGGATTGCTCTAACCAAAGTGGGTTCAGCTGTAAAAGTTCGAACGACATACCAATATCACAGGGTCATAGTCATGCCCAACATTTTCACAAAACAAGTGGTCCTAGGGTCCTGGATGGCTCACATGAATTCAGGCAAATGAGTAGATGATGTATTGGCCATTGAATAAAGAGATATTTAAAAATATTTCTATTTTAGTATTTCAGAGAAGCCCTTCGGGCTTCACATACATTAAAATAGCTAATGTTTCTCATCATCCATTGCAAGCTTAAAATATGAATTTTAATCATGAAGTAAATGTGATACAACCATGCATGCAACTACCAATTTAGCAATATCTTCCAATGAAACGTCTAAAGATAAGCTGTCAACAGCATAAAATAGGCAGTCTAGTATTGTCATCCAGGTACAAGAAAAACTACATAAAAACTTGTTCATTAGTACATGTGCAGTTCAGTGAAACAATGAAAGTAGTTGAGAATTTGGTTAAGGAAAGCTTATGGTGAAACCCTTAATTATTGGAAAGACATATGTTGTTGGTACACATAATGGTGACATTGGAATTGCCTCTATGAGGCATATGTTACTGAAAAAAGGAAACTATATTGAAATTCACACTTAAAACAAGTATCATGTCCATTGACTTTGCCTCTTTTAAACATCTCAAACTGCCAATCAGTATTATCATACCTGTCACAAGTTCTCCAGATAAAAAATATTCTCTTTCAATATCGTAATGGCAGACTTGGGGTCAATTACTTTGAAAAAGTAATTAATTACATACAATTACATTGGAAAGTATTCAATTAAATTACAATTACATGGCTTTTGAGCAAAGTAATTAATTACACACAATTACTTTGCCAAATGTAATTGATTACATTACAATTACATTTCACTGCCACTTAGATAGCTTCATCAGATTTTAAATTCTGAGATATTTGAAATGAGTTAAAATCCCCTTAAAAGTCTGAGAAACCTTGATATTCTAAATTCAATATAATTATGTCCATTAGGTTGATTTTATTTATTCCACTTGTATTAATTAAGGTCAAGTGATGCAACTTAACAGAAATTAAATGTACAAAATCAGTTGTTGTTTTTTGTGATTGATGACATGATCACACAAGAGAAAATACAGAAACTATTATTTATTTTTTGGAGGTGGGGGGGATAAATAAATTGCCAAAGTTCTCAAACTTACTGTTAAACGCAGAACAAAGCTCAGGAATACACATTGGCTTGAGAAAAGTCTTACAACTGTGGACGATAAACCATGGAAATTATTTTGTAAAACTAGCTTAAATGCCAGAGAATAACTGTTTTCAAAAAGTGTTGATAAAATTCTGTGTGGCCCTATGAGTTCTGAAAGTTGCCAAAAAATTACAAAAAGGAATATCAGAAAGTGACAAACTTAAATATTACTAGCATGTTGAAATGCTGGCTTGGCAAACAAGGGGTAGCTAGTTCGGTCACCACTGGAGCATCTAGTTTAGTTTATTTTTTGTTATTATATTAACAATGATGGGCCCCATGTTCACTGAATGAGTGAAATTCAATTTAATTTTCTGAATCACATTTTATGATTATTATTTTTATCATTATATTATTACTGAAAATGGCAAATGAGCACTTTAAGGGCTTTAAATAGTATAGTGGATAGATTGGGTCATGCACCTTAGCATATGAGTGTGTTGGTCCTTGGTGTGAAAATTTAAAAAAATGCCTTCAAGGAGTCAATTCACTATCCAACACTATTGTCTGGGTAAATATTATTGTAGAGATTTTCACACCTTCTTTGTTTTTGTTTGTTTTGGTATTGACTTAACTATTAAAGGTTGATTGTCACAAAGCCATATCTTTTATAAGCAGATGAACAAATAATTTGCTTAAAAAGGAATAGTGGAAGTAACATCAGTCTGTGTCCGCTGTAAAATTGTTGAATTCTATTTTTATGTCTATATATACCAGCAAGACTAGTCCCAATTCTCATGTTTCATTCAACTAGTACAGCAAATGATATAAATATGCATTTACAAAAGCCAAGAACAATTCATTTAGCAGTATTTAACTATCTTTGATAATTTTTAGTAACTGAAGTTATAACTGATCTGAAAAGTAATTAAACAGTAATTGAAAGTAATTGTTAATTACTCCCATTTTTGGCCATGTAATTAATTACATTCGATTACTATAATCAAAGAATTGTCTTAATTACAATTACTTGCAATTACTTTAGAAAATGTCATTTAATTACAATAAATTACAATTACAATTTTAATTACCCCAACTCTGCGTACTGGTCAAATATGAAACCAGTCAGTAACGGCCAAGAATAGTTCTTTGGAATCAGTATCCATGGTGCTAATGATGGTTAAAAATGTGTTCTACTGAATTCAGCCTGAAATAATTGAATTATGTATTACATCTTAGAAGCTTTACATTTTACCTTGTTAAATTGCCATTTGGTTGTGTTTTAGCAGAACCAGGCATAACTTAATAAAATGCAGTCAAACAAAACTGTGACATACTGAACTCTACCTTGAAAATGCCACCGTTTGATATGTCTGCATGAATAATGACTCCAAGTAAGTTATCTTTCTAATAGAGACAACAAATACATATTCAAATTTAGTGACTTTTGAATGACCCCAAAAAAAAATTGTTTTGTATTCAATGAGCATCTTGATTCATACCCAGACATCAAAATCTGTGAGCTGGAGGGGCTTTTAATTCCATGCCACAAACTGACCGAGCATTTTTTTTCAAAGTTTTGGCATTTTTGTGGCGTCTAAGATGACAAAGAGAAAAAATATCTCAGCTATTCTCTGACAGACATGCCCGATAGCCCATGGTAAAGGTAAATGACAAGTAGTGCACCACAAGTAGCATGTCTGTCTCATTGAGATGTTTTTTTTGAGTACCCAAAACAAATTTTGGTTGATATTTTATTTTTACACACAAGCATCTAGAGGCCTGAACTTGAAATGCTTTGATCATATGGGGGGGGGGGGGTGCTCTCACCTTAAATATTGAGATTGGTGCATGCTATGCCGTTGTCATGAAGCTTACCAGTGTGAGTGTGGTGTTTCCCCTTCTTGAGGGATTCTTTGAAAATGCCATCTATGACATCGCTCAAGATTTTGGCGATCTCTCTACGTCAAATGACATAAATTTGAATAGGGAGGCCTGTTTTAACGCCATGCAGACTATAAATCTAATGATCCCATGCGATCATGCCAGTGGAAAGAGATAGAAACAGTTAGAAAAACAGCTGATCCGTGAATGGCAAACCAGAAATTCCTATGAAGGCTACTTTCACTTTCGGTATTGACTGGTTCAAAATTAATCTATCAATTACGATAGTCAGCTCTTCAACAGAAGAAATGACTGCAAAGGGATGCCACTGTCGGGGCTTTTGTACTTTTGACAAACAAAAACATTGATAAGCAGTCAACAGTTTGATTCTGGATTACGGAAATGCATAATATTTGCATAATTCTTAAATCACTTCAATATCAAGCGTCTTCTGATTTTGAAGGGCAGAAACTTACGGGTTCCCAGAAAAAACAATACCTTACCAAAGAAAATGCACCTGTATTTGGTACGTCCTAATTTTCAACTCTTTCAGTATTTAGAGAAAATGGACCCGTAATTTACGCCTGTACGGACGCTATCTGGAGCGCTGTGTCACTATACCACAAAGTGTTTATATTTGGATGACAGCTATATCTCCAAATTTGATTTCATGAACTACCTTTTTGCTAAACTGATAGTTGCGTGGTTGTAAGAATAAAAATCTCAGAAGAGACCCAATTTGGTGTTTTCAGATAACTACTTTTCTTACCATATTTTACCTAATAAGAGCATTAAATTGTGCCTATATTTTTTACAAAATTGTAAACCACCTATAGATCATGAGCTGGATTCTGAACCCAGATGATCAAGATTCACATTTTTTTTCATTCAAAGAACAAATCAATGTTGGTCAATTTTGAAATTACTCAACTGCATTGACTGGAAAGCAAACGGTTCATATCCATTGTGCCAACAACCCATTCAGTGCCAAATGTGCCCTTTGCATGTTATCTTATAAGGCCAAATTAAAAAAATACCTGTGTTAAGGGTATCCAGGGTGACCCTACCTAAATTTACTGGAGAAACTTAGAATTTTTTCAGTCTGGAAAAAAATATAATTTTATGCATTTTGAAAGGTGATATGCCTTTCAAAATGCATAAAATAATTTTTTTATTTTTCAAAAAAAAAAATACAATAAAAATATGTGTGCCTAACCTTCCTAAAATTTTTCAGACCCCTTTACCCGAAACACACTTATTTTTTTATTTGGCCTAAAGTCAAATATAGTATTTCACCATAAAAAAGGTTTTACATGTAAACTCTAGTTTTTATGTTTTTCACATTGATTTCCAGCGATAACTTTTTTATTTTCAATTCTAGCAAAATGCGATCGCGATGAAGTTTTACAGGAAAATAAGCGCCAATTTCTCCAAAAGGTCCGAAGTTTGTGGCTCAAACAGATTTTTGTGTACATAGACGAAGAATTTGTGATAAGCGGACTTCAGCCAAAATTTCTAAGTCTTTTATTGACAGGTAAGTTTCGTAGAGGCATGACAGAAAGGGTTTGTCTCAAAAGAATATTCACAAGCAGTGAATATACCATTATGTAGCGGCTGTGCATAGCATAATCCTGCTAATTGCAAACTCATAAAGTACAGAATCTAATATTGGCGTGATAACTTGTAGTAGCAGAAGCTGTGACGTGCTATTTTTTTCTTCTGCACATGCTCCAAAACAGGCGGTTTCGAGATGACCCCAGTAGCTTAACACACGAGTGAAGCAGGTGCGATTTCCAATATATTTAAACAAGCCATCCATCGCTTTAGTAAGCGAATTAGGGCGGCGCAATGTAGTTTTCTGACTGACCTATTTATCTTAGTTTATTTGAGCTTTGAATAAAAAATCTCAAAGAGTGCATTTTGCGCAGGGTTAACTGCAGCATCTTGAATTATGGACCCATTTGGAGAAATTGGCGCTAATTTTTTCTCTACAACTTTCATCGCGAACACAGTTTGCTAAACTTAGTAGTTAAAAAGTTATCACCGAAAATCAATGTGATAAACATAAAAACTAGAGTTAAGCATTCAATGGGAACACCTCACTGATACTTTTCAATTGAGCACCACAACAATGGTGGATAAATATTATAAAAAATATCATTTATTGGTTAAAACAATCTTACACAATACAATACACAGGTATCTTTGCCTCCATTAAACTACAAACTGAATTACATAATAGCCAGCACACGAGAATTTGGTACTCATCGCATCTGTGTGCAGCAAAGGCTCAGACAAGTCTGCACATATGTGTAATCTCACCAGAGTCTTCATTATTTGCAGACAGCAAGTATGAAATATCAGGAAGGCTCATACAAACATCCAGACCTCAAGCAACTCTGAGCATGTCAGTAAAAGGGGACTTTATACAAAATCTTGTGTCCTGGCCCATAATGCTCTCAGATAACTACAGTAAAACCTGTGTAAAACGGCCACTCTCAAAAAGACCAAAAAATGGTTTTCAAGACCAGTTATTGCTTAATGCAGGTCAAAAGTATTGCAGAATGATCCAAAGGGAGCATTCTGCAATACTTTCGACCTCCATTAAGCTGCCAGTTGTCATTAAGACCTTTGTTCTGTTGATTTTGAGTGGCCGTTTTACACAGGTTTTACTGTATTGTTAATATGATAATGAGTGCAACAAGTGTAAAAATTGCTCTTCCTGAAACATCGGTCTATCGCTTTATGTGATTTCCAGTTCAGACCTCCGGCTTTACCCCAGTCAATGGACGTAACTCCAACTAGTATCGCTGAAGTTCAGTGAGCAGCACGCCAAATGAGCTTTGCATTGATTCCAATCAGCCTCAATTTAAGTGGAGTCATATCGTCAGCACAATACAGTCCTAATGGAATCCAATCACCAAGCTCCAATTGGGTTTCATGTGCGTCACTATAAATAGTATCAAATCAGACATCCTCACTTGGATCGTATGCTCATCATTATGAATAGTGTTCAATCAATGAGCTTCACTTGAATCATATGCACATCACTATAAATAGTGTCCAATCAGTGAATATCACTTGAGTCCAATAAGTTTTTCTATAGACGGGTATTGCCAGTCATCCTCGGAAAGTCTTTTAGCAAGCTGTCTAAATTTCTTCATCCGCACTTCATGTGCATCTGCAATAAAGTAACATACAAAATTAGGTGAAAGTCTTGTTTAAATTCATTTATCATATAATGTCACTTCTGGGAGTGATGCATCACTGTTTATTTAATGCATGGCAGTGAATTCTATGCATATCAAATGTGTATCAATTGATATTTTCTACAGAGAAAACATATTGTATCAACTCACTAGTGAGTGATACTATTTATATCTTTTCACTGTAGCCAAACAAGGTTTTTTGATCATTCTAGGACTAGAACATTATCTTAAAGATTTTAAGTAATGGGTATTTGTCAGAAAATGCTATACATGTTATGACTTCAATTTAAATCCGACTGTTGCCACCATTTTGCCTGGAGTACTTGCAAGTTTGCACTTTATATCTGTCATAAGACACACTTGCTGGACTTTCTTTAAATGCTGATTTCTTTGGTTTCATTTGTGGTCATCTTTTTCAGCAGAGTGGAACAATTTAGGCAATTTAGAGGGCATTATGAGGAACATTTCTGTGAAATTATTTTGAATTTGGACCAGTGGTTCAGGAGGAGATGTTGTTAAAAGACAGCTCTGGAGATATTCTTGTTCAGTGATGCAGAACCATTTAGGCAATTTTGGTAGAGAGCATTATGATGAACATTTCTGTGAAATGATTTTTAAGCTAGACCAGTGGTTCAGGAGGAGATGCTGTCTAAAGATATTTCTTATCTAGAGATCTTGCAGACACCAAAACCTATTAAGGGCTTTATGAAAAACATTTCAGTGAAATTATTTTGAATTTGGACAAGTGGTTCAAGAGGAAATATTGTTTAAAGATATTTGGTTCAAGAGGAGATGTTGTTTAAAGATATTTCTTATCTAGATATCTTTTTTGTAATTAATTGTTTTATTTCAGAAACAACATCATACAATATATACAAGCACAATACATTTTACAATACACAGGTACATGTATAAGTTAGTCATTCTACTAAATATGAATCTTTAGGTGTCACATTATCAATAAAAACATGACAAGATGTATTCTCAATATGTATGTCTTCTCTCCCAAATGCATGTATTGATAGATAAGCTACTTCAGTGTGCATTATACGAGGGTCATTTTTTATGTTCGTAGAAACGAGCTGTATCTCTACAAATATAGAATTTACGGTACCATAAGTATATATATTTTGAAATTTCTAGCTTTTGTCTATCAACTGATGTAATTTTTACATCATTAGCGCTTAGTTCGGTCAAGATATATAGCTTTGAATAGGCATAGAAAAGGACACTGGTCGAAATCCATGCCATTTTAACCACGCAGCAAGCAGGAAATTAGACACTGTTAAGTTCCATTCGCTATGGTGATATAAGCATTTTTCAAGCCGATTTTTCTTTTGCACCATCAAAATTAATTATTCAAACGCTAATCGTAGACAAGTGCAGCAAAACTATAATATGTTGTTTGTTCTTCTATAATAGTTTTAAAACACTCACCAATATAACAAAATAATCACAGTCAAGTGCTAGTTATTAAATCTGTTAAAATTACGATTCTGAACAAATTTTTAAATTTCTTCTTGTTTTGCATAGCACATGATACACTCAATCATTCGTCAGCAGTTATATTGATGTATCGATTTAAGTGTGTAACTAGCAGCGTCCGATACTGGCATACCCCCATGTTATAAAAAGTGGGTGGGGTAAATTAACCCCGCGTAGAAAACACAATAACAATCGGATCTGCATATTTTTCTGATTGCAATGATTTCAACACCAGTTTAGAGGCACAAAAGCAGTTTTAATGTATTTTCTAAATATAGTAACGCTCCATGACGTCATTTATGTACAAAATAAGGGATTTTAGTAACCCATAGGCTATTTATTTTGCAGTTAATTTCTAAAAAAACAAAAGCATTAACTTTGTTTTGGAATGAAAGTTACCATAACACTTCCATCTACCATATAAACAAGAAAAATTAAAATACTACTTTACAGCTAACATATTAAGCCACATTCAAAAGCCCGTAGCCAACTTTCACTTGCGTCAAATTTTTACGATAAAAGTTTATATGCCTACTGTTCAATTTGCTGAGGTTCCAAACAAATCTTCCGTATCCAATAATTGCTGCGTTTTTGCTATAATGTTTATATAATATTGTAGCACGTGGTGTCCTTGATCTGCAGCCAAATTTTCAGAAGTTGTGTATGGCATATGGACCCATTTTCATGCAATTGTTACTAACGTTCTGTCAGAGACTAAATCCATAAATGTCATATTTCTACCATATTTCCAGTGTGCGATATATAGGTATGTCTTTGCCTCTTAGAAGACATTAAAGTAATGCATTTTGAAATAATTTTAGGTTGCATGTATAGATAAAGGCTCAATCTTTCCAAATATATGCATGATGTATGCATTTACTTTCGCCGTTTTCTTTAAATCTACCTCTCTACGAACATAAAAAACGTCCCTCGTATCAGCAAGAAAAGGAGGTCTTGAACAATTCTTAGACAGATTTTATACATGCCTTATTTTCCATTGCAGAGTTATACATTTTGTCACGTTTTAGTAAAAACAACGTATGACTAGTTGATATTAGCTTATCAAAGCTCTATATGTTTTACAAGGTGGATTCAGAAACAACTTATGAGAAAATGTTGGGCGGGGGGAGAAAAGGAAAGAGGGAGAGGGGGTTGGGAGAGAGAGAGAGAGAGAGAGAGAGAGAGAGAGAGAGAGAGTCGCCTTTCTTGTTTATGCATTGTCCTCTATTAATGGTTTAAGATTCACCCATTTTGTGTCAAATTGGGCAAGTCTATTTTTTATAAAATAGATATGCTTTTCAACATTTATTCTTTGACTAAAGTACATTTTAAAATGTGATATTGTTGGTTGAGTTTTAAGGCATTTGTTTTTAAATATAAAATATTTTCCGAGCAATATAATTAAATTTTTAACCTGGGTTTCTATACAATGTGCTCTTTCTGTGATACCAAAAGTAACATATTTTAAGCTAAAGTGCATTGTTATGTTATATCTCAGCAAAAACGTAGCCAGGTTTGCCCAAAAATGTTGTACATAGTTACATTCCCAAAAAAGATGATTAATAGTTACTATTTCCATTGTACAGAATTCGCATAAAGCTGTCTCTCCAATTTTACATTTTATAAGATATTTGTTGGTAGGAATAATTCGCATTAAGCATTTATATTGAAAATTCTGAAGTCGGATGTCTTTAGTTGCCTGTAAGCGATTGATATTTATTTTTTTCCAGTTTAGACCTTCATCGCCGAATTGTTCTATCCATTTTTGTTCAGATTTTATTTCTGGTGTTAATTTCTTTTTCATAAGTAGTTTATAAGTGTACTTGTTTGTTTGTTTCAATTTAGTTATTTGTTAAGGAATAGATGACTTTTTTGGTATATCAACGTTTTCAGTTTTAATATTAGTTTTCCATGAATTGAGTATACTATGTATGAGGGTTAAATATTTCAAAAAATCACCTTCTGGGATTGCGTATTTTTCTCTTTGCCTTCTAAATGTGTAAAGCGATTTTGCTGCATTGTCATATATGTCTTTAAAATATTTTATACCACTGCTATACCATTGTGAATACATTATTGTCTTACCTTCTACCTTTATATTGCTATTATTCCATAAAATCTCGTGTCTGTAGCTACTTAAGGCTGGATGTTTGATACAATGACACCACGCTGCTAAGATATCTTTTAAAAAAACGTTTTGTGTAAATATATCTATTTCATTTTCAGAATAGTTACTTTCAAATAATAACTTTCCTCCAAATTGATTAAGTTTGTTTAGGTATAGGTGTTTTAATAATCCATCATCTTCAGATTCAATCATTCTTTTAATCCAGCATATTTTTAAAGATTTCATAAATATTTCTAGATCTATCATTTTTAACCCCCCTTTTTCATAATCCATAGTAAGTACATCTCTTTTTATCCTAGCGGGCTTTGAATCCCATATAAAGTCATACATTATTGTTTCGATTTTCTTGATAGTAGCTTTAGTCGGATAAGGTAAAGATGAAAGAACATATACAAGTTTTGGGAGGGCATAATTTTTTATTACGGTGATTTTACCCATTAATGTCAGTTTTCTGTGTTGCCACTGCTTTAAACATTTTTCAAAGAGCTTAATTTTAGGTTCTAGATTTGCTCGGAATATATTATCTTTGTTAGTGCAAAAGGTCATACCAAGTGAACTCGCTTCAGCGGAACTCCATTGGAATTTTCTGCCTTTTAAGTATACTATGTCACTTTTACTCATGCTGCCTATTCGCAGGACTTGACATTTTTTAGCGTTAAGTTTTAATCCAGGAATGTAACTAAAGTTGTCTAAGATATCAATTAGTGTTTGAAATGATTTAAATGAACCATCAAGTATAAATGAGGCGTCATCAGCGAATAGAGATTTTTTAAATTCTTGTTTTGTGTAGATAATACCTTTTATATCTTCTGTTGTTGAAATTTTATATGAAAGTAGTTCAATACACATAATAAATAAATAGGTAGAAAGTGGACATCCCTGTCTAACACCTCGCATTATGGGGAAGAAATTCGACATATTACCATTATTTGAGACACAGCTTTTGGCGTCATGATAAAAAAGTTTTACCCATCTGATAAAATCTTCTCCAAAGTTAAAGTGCTTCAGGCAACGTATAATAAATGTGTGATTTATGCTATCGAAAGCTTTTATCAAAATCAGAAAAGAAGATTAATCCAGGTTTATTCTCATCTTCAGCATTGTCTATAATTTCAAAGAGTAAACGGATGTTTTCTCCTATGTATCTTCCCTTTATTAACCCTGTCTGTGAGTTATGTACTAAACTTGAAATAACACCTTTTACGCGGTTGGCTATGGCTTTGGTGGCAATCTTGTAATCGACGTTTAGCAGGCTTATAGGTCTCCAGTTTTCCAGTGATGTTATATCCTTATTTTGTTTAGGTAAAAGTGTGATTATACTTTGTTTTTGTAAATCAGTGAGAGAACCAGTTTGAAAGGAGTAGTTTATAGAATTAATATAGAATTCCTTCAAATCATTCCAAAATAATTTGAAAAATTCTACTGTGATTCCATCAGATCCTGGGCTTTTTTGATTTTTCATGTTTTTAAGTGCGTTTATGCATTCCGCTTCGGTAATATGTCCTTCACAGCTGTTTTTGTCCAAGTTATTCAGTTTACGAATTGAGTCGTCAAAAAATTATGAGATGAGTGTCCTACTTCCCGTTTATTATAAAGATTTTTATAAAAAAGTTCAGTTTCTGAAAGTATTTCTGTTTGGTTTGTATTAATTTTGTTATTAATTTTAAGTCTCGAGATAAGTTTTGTTTCAGACCTTTTCTTTTCTAAACTAGCAAAATATTTACTATTCTTTTCACCATGTTCAACCATTTCTGCTTTTGAGCGAAGTATTAACCCTTGTATTTTTTCTTCAGTTATTTTTTCTAATGCATTATTTTTTTCCAGTAAATTTTTTAATAGATTCAATTTTATCGTTATCTGATGTTTCCAAAATGTCTTTTTGTAACTTTAGAATTTCGCTTTCGATGATTTTTTCTTGTTTCCTAGTTTGTTTCCTTGTATGGGTTGATTGTTTCATTTCGGATTGTGCCCTTTATGGTTTCCCAAAGAGTGTTTGGGTTTGCGTCTTTATTTATTGAGGCAATTTCTGTTATGTTTTTCTTAATGATATCTTTGTATTCATTGTTGAGTAACAAACTGTTATTAAGTTTAAAATAACCTGGCCCTCGAGTGAGATTTAATATGTCTATGTTTACTGAAACTAGGCTATGATCAGACTTAAAACCAATATTGTGTTTACTAGATGTTATAGAGTTGAGTAGGTTGTCAGAGATGAGAAAGTAATCCAGTCTACAGAAGACAGGTGGTTTCTGATGCGAGTGCCAAGTAAATTGTTTTAAATTTGGATGCATTTCTCGCCAGATGTCAATAAGATTATGGGTATCTATAATGTTGTTAATTGCTTGTCTACATAATTTGTGCGTGTTAACCCTACCTTTTCTTTTATCTATACTTTCATTTATTACGGTATTGAAATCAGCCCCAACTATGAAGGTTTTTTCATTATGATCATTGATGAATTTTTCTAACTTGTCAAAAAAAGTTTGGTCGTCATTATTTGGACCATAAAGGTTAAAAAGGGTTATTTCTTTTTCATTCATTATTACTTCTAAAGCTTGCATCCTACCCACAATTATTTCTGTATACTTTTGAACGACATATGATACTTTTGGATTGATTAAAATTCCTATCCCTTCGCTGTTATTGCTGTTACCGCTAAAATATGCTTCCTGGCCCCATTCCTGCTGCCAGAACTTATGGGTATTTATTCCTGAGTGGGTTTCTTGTAATAGGCAGAATGTGTGATTGCTGGATTTTAACCATGTGAAAAGTTGTTCCCTTTTTACTTTGTTGCCCAATCCCCTTACGTTAAAAGAACAGACAGAAAATTCCATGGAGTTCCTTTAAATAAGAATATACGTTTCTATAACAGAAAGACGACATAAGAAAAGGATAAAAGAAAAGATATTCAGGGTCCCAAAACATGTTCCTCAATTAGGTGAAGGGCTTCGCCCATGTACATAGCGCTTAAGCGTCTTTAATTATAGATACACATACCAAGCACTTTTATCAATCGTACACTCTTGATAACTCAAACCAAATATTCCACTTCTAAGTCAAGCAAAAGGGAATAAATAGTAAAACTCGTTGTAGTGGTACAGAGTTGGACTGCCAAACATAGATTTAAAAGTCCATTATATTGCATAGTAACTCATGTAAGCATGGCGTCCTTTTTGTGGGACATACAGGCCTAGACCAGACGCCACAGAATGCGGTGTCTGATAAGGGTCCACGTTGTTTAAAGTTCGAATGAAATTGAAATTTTCTACCCAAAAATTCGAAATAAATTCGTTCAATTGATAAGGATGGTAAATTCCATTAGACCTGACAGTTTTAAGTAGATAGCAGGTTCGAGCTATCGAGAGTCGACCGTGTATGTATATACTTGCACACACATCCATATTTAAATTTTTTCAATTGCACCTTTGCATGTTGAATTTTCATACTTACGTCGCACATACACATAAAACATACTTGGACACTTGGGGAGTATTTGACTCTCGTAGAATTGCTTTACCCTTTGCACTACCCCTTTGCGAAACGAAAGTAAAGACATAGAGCTTTAGGAAACAATTCGTTCAGTTGAACATTGCTTTGTAGGGTGATTGATCATAGTCGACTCTCCCTGGGTGTCCAGACCCTTGTAGTATAACAAGGGACAAACATGCACGCTTAAGACACTTACCACTATTTCTCGTTATTATAACCCTTACCAAAAAAAAACAATTGAGCATACAAAATCAAATTGCACGCCTATGTTCTTATGCAGACCATAATGCAAGCAATATAAACCCAGACCGGACCGCTCCCTTTGAAGCAGTCGGATCAGGGCTCACATTTGTTTGCATTATCTAGATATCTTGGGGCCATCCTCTCGGTGGCACATAATCATTTGTGCAACTTTGGCACAGTGCACTATGAGGAACATTTCTGTGAAATTATTTTGAATTTGGACCAATGATTCAGATATTTAAAATATTTCTAGTCTAGAGCTCTGGTGGCAATCTTGTTTGGTGGAGCAAAACCATTTTGGCAATTTGGTAGAGGGCCATTGGAGGAACATTTCTGCTACATATTAGATATTTTAAATTTGACCCAGTGGTTTAACAGATGTTGTTTAAAGTAAAAGTTTACACATGACGCATGACGGTCGATGGGCAAAGACTGATCATAAAAGCTCAACTTTGAGCCTTCGGCTCAGGTGAGCAAACAATAAGGGTGGCTATTGCGGCAAAATCTGACTATTGCGATGGTATTGACATTGCAGGAAGTACCATTGCGATACTATTACTATTGTGGACTACCATTGCAATACTACTGTGATACTATTGTCCGAAACATTTATGCTTGTTTGTAGGAGAAAATTAAAAATACGGTAGGATTTTTCTGCACATACAGGTACCAATTTTCGTATTGAAACAACAGAAAAATGTCAGCATATTGTCAAAGTTCATTTATCTTGCTCAAATGCATGGGATGTAACAACAGATACATCCTATTGCCATTTAAATTTCTTTTTGTGCCCAACCAAACGATTCAAAATTGAAAATCCCTATGTCTCAAAACTATTGTGATAGTGAAAAAACTATTGCCGATACTATTGACATTGCCACTTTCCTACCGATGAAGTAACATTGCCTAGGTTACTATTGCGATATATCGATAGTCCGATGTATTGTTACATCCCTAGCAAACAAAAGTGCAGATCAGCCTGCAAATCCACACAGCCACATCAGCATCTTTGTTGTTCCCTCAATGGCTGTATACAAAGTTTCAATATTCCAGCTAACAGACTGACATGTGTCTTACTTGCTCAAAACCCTCCAAGAGACCAAGACAGCTAGGTTTTCTTGCAATGCAGCTCAATTATCATATCAGGAAACAAACATCAAGCCAAAAACCTGTTCAAACAGTACTTTTGACGCAAATGTTATTTTTGCAAATGCTTTGTTACAATGTAAAAGGGTTCTGACAATTTGTCCTTTATTCTGAGCATAAAAGTAATGGCGATCTATACAAATATAAATGTATAAAAGATAAGATAATGGTTCGAGAACAAAGAACTCCACTTAATGTTCTTAACCCTTTTCCTGCCAGTCATGACTCTAGCTGTCCGCTCTTTCTCATCTGCTTATGTTCTTAGGTAGCCTGCATTGCCGGTGATTTTATTTGGCCAAATTTACCGCCTTATATGGGAGTCATTCCCAATCCAAAAATGGCCTTTATTTTCCCAATTTCATGTATTTTAGTACTTATTTATTTTCCCAATTTCATGTATTTTAGTACTTATATTCCCAATTTTTATGATATATTTTCCCAAATGTGAAGGAAAAGGTAGCTTCCCAAAATCCCAAATATAATCACTGATTGCCAACAGTATGGACCCAGATCAGACTGCTACCTTGCAGAGGCCGTGAAGAGAATGCTCTGTAAGCTCTATGAGAAAAGAGTATGAAACAATATTTTTGCTGAACATTCGCTGTGGATCACCTTTTTGCTCCTAGCATCATTAAAACTCGCATACGTATACATTAAAATAAACTCTTTTATTTCCTAGTCTGATATGTGGATATTATGGGCCTTGTCACAACAAAACCTGTCTTCGGGGTTTCTGAAAAACCGAGACTCAAACCGGTCTTCTGAGCTTCAGAGACTAGCTAGAATTTTGAAATTTTGCTTAAAGCAAGTTTAAATATGCTACTTTCCAATAAGTGAATAAAAAAGGTGCTGATCAGACTGCGCGGATGCGCAGGCTGGTCTGCGCCTGTGTTGTTTGCAAACCTCCAAAGACAGATTTTCTCGCGTCAAGGCCCTTATATGACCACCAATCACAATTTATGATCATGATTTTCTCCTTAATTGCATTATGGTGAGTCAGACATAAGAATCAATGATGTTACCCTGGCCAAAAGTTTTCATTGTCAGGTTGGTGCCTGATGCTGGTCATTGGCTTGGCCTACCTTAGCTATACTAGTGGTTTACTTAACCCTTTCAAAACCAGAAACCCCTAAATGGGTACTTTGGCAAACTGTGAAGACCCAGATAATATGCCACATAATGTGCAGACCCAGATCAGACTGCTTCTGAAGAAGCAGTCTGTTTATGGTCTTCCCTGTTTGCTATCCTGACGTGTAAGCATTTGGTGAATTCCAGACCTGATAAGTTATAACCAACGTTTTATTTGCAGGGTTCATACAGGCAAGTTTGAGTAAAATTCAAAGACTTTTCAAGGACTTCTAAAAGACTCCTACAAGACTCCTACAGTTTTCAAGGACAACAAATTTATGTAAAATACAGATTTAAGTGTTAAATGTCTACTCAGAAATGCTAGACTGAGATAATGGAGAAATTCGGATTAGAAAATTATTATATAACTGTTGTGCCTTTATTTGGTGCAGCATATGCTGCACCAAATAAAGGCACAACAATTTTATAATATTTTAGTGCTAAGTCCTACAGAAAAGAGTAGAATTCAAGGACTTTCCAAGGCTTTTGAGTCATTTTCCAGTACTTTTCAAGGCAGATTTAATTTTCAAGGACTTTTCAAGAAAGCCCTCTAAAATCAAGTACTTTCTAAGCCTGTGCGGACCCTGATTTGAGAACAGAAAGAGAAAAGTGTTCGTAATAAACTAATAATGATACCTTTTTGAGCACTTTTTAGGGCTGTGTCAGTCTCTTGTTCAACCTGCATTCTGTTATTTAACGAGAGCCCATTGTTATCTGAAACAAAATGAAAAAGACATCAAGTTGAGCAAGTCGTATTGAAACCAAGATTGTTTACTATAGGCCTAAATGAGCCCCTCTCTGTGGCTTTGGGGAAAAGAAAATAAGGGTATTTATTTCAGGGGAACAAACTTGAAGGCCAAGTTTTAAGAGGGACAGGGGAACTAATACAATATTGGGGAACAGTGAACCTGTGAACGTATAAAGATAAAATATTATTTTCCACCAGTGTTGGGTGGCAAACTTCACCCCTGGTATTTACCGGAGGCATTTACCAGCATGAAAAATAAGGCTCAAATGGCAAATATATCTTTCCAATGTTGATATAAAATAGTAAAATTGAACTAAATGAGTAAAAATCATGTTAAAATAGAATATGTATGAGGTTAATACCAACATTATACCAGCCCTATGAATAAATCTAATCATAAGTTGAAAACAGCAAAAAAGTGAATCTTAGACTGAAACTTTGTAATAATTTTAAACATTAAAATTAATAGTATCTTTGACCCTTGCCATAGTGAATATTTTATGTACTACACTCCTCACCAGTTTTATCTAACTACTGTAATAGAACTTCAGCTGAAAGCATGTATTTTAAACCATTGTGGATCCTGATCTGGATCTGCAGTTTTTCAATCATGTTAAGATCACCCATCTTAAATTCTTTATATCCAATATTATTGGGATTGACACAATTCAAATGGATACATGTCAACCCCTTATTAAGCCACCCGACAGTGTTCAGACTCTACTCCAAAATGTGCAATATCATAAGAAAGTGGAATCTCAACATAAATTAGCTCAAGTTGCATAAAACAAATAAATTTTGATGCCGATACAAGTTATTAAGCAGATTTTGGTGCATTTCGATTCATTCTCATTCTGGTTATCAAGCACAATGACATGAAACCGCACATATATGTTATTGTAAATCTCAGTAAAAACACACAATTTTCCATGCTGATTTGGCAGGGATCAAGAGTCTGGCCTATTCAGGGCACTGCTGAAACACCTCAAATGTTAAAACATAGTAAGGCCTAAAATAAAAAATTGCGTGTTTCAGGTTACCCAACCGTGTCTAATTTTTTGCCCCTGACCCTTTTTAAGCAATTTTAGGGGGTTTCCAAGGGATTTCCCGGTTCGGCCATATTGTTTCCCCATCTTCCCCATGTAAACACTTTCAACAAATTAAAAAAAATCCTACCTACCGTCCCTATTTCAAAATTTCATGAAACCTGAAACACACATATTTTTTTTGAGGCCTAAGCCCAGCTTTGTCAGGTGGGGGCCCCAGGTGTGTGTCGGTTTCATATGAATGGTGCTGTGCGTAGCCTACACAGGTACTAGGTACCTTAAAAATGAAATTTCTAACTTTCTGGAAGGAAGTTTCTCGGAGTCAAGTACTGGACCCTGAACCCCGCCAATGAGAAATGGCTCAGGGTCTGGGTTTTATGGACAACTCGGCCCAAAACCAACTTGGCCCAAGTTTATAAGACAACTCAGACCAAATTCATAAGACAAATCGGCCCATATATTTTTTGAAGTACATACCAGTTGCATGCTCATGTATGATGCAACCAGATTGCCTGTGCATTAGCATACACGTATAAGCAGTGACAGATCTAGTTTGGGTTTGCTTGAACCCCCTCCATACCCCCCCCCCCCCAAATTATTTCATTTTCACGGGAAATTTAAAGTTAATGACATGTATGCCTCGACATACATTCACATGTATGTTTCTGACATTATCTCTGTACATGCTTATGCATGTTTCTATTAACCCCTTCACTGCCGTATATAATACAGGCAATACGCCGGGAGAAAATACGACTATTTTGATGTTATTATGGTGTTACATATAATTTCATACAAAATCATAACCACTGCAGGAATTTACACCAAAGTTTTTCCTGCTTGTTTGAGACATTTGGTACATGTCTGAAATAATGTTTTCTAGTCATAGCATGTCAAAAAAAAATCAACAGCTAAAAATACATGCAGGGTTCAAGCTGGGCCCTGTCAGTAGGGAGAAGTGACTTCTCCCTGCAGGAAAATTAGGGAGAAGTAACAGTCAGCTAGGGAGAAGATATAGGGCAAAATTACGGCATTTGCTGTCAGTTTATTTAGAAGCAAATTAGCCATTACACATACTTTTGCCATTTAATGGAAGGAGAAACGTGATGCAGCTGTATAAGATTGTCACCACAGCTTGCGTTTGTGTGTTGACAGAATAAAAATGAGTCTCCCTAAAAAACAAATTTTCTTTTTTTTAGAGAGACTCCCACTTCACCCTGAGTCCCATTTAGGGTGAAATTTCGGCACTAAGGGCGACTGTTTCGCCCTAGTCGCCCCCAGCCTTGATCCCTGACATGAATGTCTACTTTAGTTTACAACATTGTTTCGGAATGGTTGGGAAACAATGGTTCAAAATGTGAGAATGACAGGAATTCCTCATTTACCATTGCTGATTCCAATTAATATCAATTGTCATCCATATACAAATGTAGAAGCCATTTTAGACTTCCAAAATAACCTCTACTTCAAAGAAACACAACAGACTAATGCCACGATTGCCTGCCATCTTTGGAAAAAAATGAGTTCTTCATCAAAAGGGCCTTTTTCCCTTTGAAAAGCAAGATTTTGTCCGTGGAGTTATGATATAAATCTTGGAAAAGTTAACTCTTCATTATTGAGCAGATAAGGATAATTGAGTTCTGTCCCTTGAATATTATCATGCTAACAACACTCATATAAACAACACCGTGTTTACCCCGAGCAATGCTTGGGGTACTGGCGTATAGGAAGCCGTATATACCCCGAGCAACGCTTGAGGTAAGGCAGTGAAGGGGTTAAATCTGTCTTAATATGTCTTTTAGTTTGCCTTCTAAACATGTACATGTATGTCTATCTGTCTGCCTGTGCATGAACATTCATGTGCCTGTGCATGTGTGTGGCCCATGTGTGGATCCTGTATTCTGGCCGTGGGGCCTGGACCCCTAATCCCCCCTCCCGTGACAAAAATTCCTAGTTCCACGCATGGGTCAGCCTGGCTGTCCATCCATCCTTTGAAAATTGTAAAGTGATCAATTAAGGAGATTAGCAAGTTTGGACGAAGTGTCAATTGATGCACACCTTTAATCATCTTAACATTATTGGCGTAATTATATTGATCACTGGCAACAGCCTTAATGAATTGGAAATGTGTGAAAATCAGTGTCTATAACCAGAACATTTGAGCATGCGGCATAACTTTGTCGGATGACAGCATTTTTGTTCTTACAGAGGCATTAAAAATTCCATTAAATTCTTCCTTTTGCTTTCTGAATTGTTTCATTTGGGAATACCAAAGTGTTCATAATGTCTGAAATGTTGGTACTTATCCCATTGACGAGCAGATAATGATCAAAGGAGCCTGTGCATATGCACAGTCTCG